>OX456525.1:46000490-46045490 GCA_949748255.1 Eustalomyia histrio | reverse complement strand
CGTTGCAAAATATTCAAATTGTATTTGTCTACAAAATATAAAGAAAAGTGAGGTAAGTAGGGATAGTCGTTTTCTTTACTAGTTGTCATAGAAATACATAGGTATAACATTCAAAAAAAGATTTTCATGAAATGTGCTCTGAATTATATGAGCTGAATTTCAATCGAATTGAATAAAATTTTCCGATATCCGCAAGTACAATTTTTGATAATTTTTCTGTGAATAAATTACATTTATTTTCCAATGGATTATTTGTTAATGAATGTATTCTAATAAAATAAGAGATAAATTTTTGCCATGTTTTTCTTTATAATAAAATTGAAAAAAAAAAATAAAATTAAGTTGAATTTAATAACACTGTGCGACAGTCCAATTAGGCGGGGGTTGTGATTACCGGGAAAAGTTATATCGGTAATACGTGTCCCGGTGTTTCGCTGGGTTATGTGTAGGAATCGAGATATATCGATTTGAAGTTCTTAATTAGTTGTATCTTTTTATGCACTTTAATCACGTAAATGTCCGAATATCGTTGGCGTTGAATTTAACAACTTTGCTGAACTTCACTAATAATAAGATACTGCATTAAGAGTTTTTTTGGGGGGCCTAATAGCTCAGCTCGCGATGGATATGTAAAATCCCTCGCCATAACTTAAATAAGCTCAAGCCCATCTTTTCTATGCATTTGTGAATATTTAAAAAATTCGGACTATATTCAATTTATTTTAAAGAATGTAGTAATTCCATAAAATTATTCACTGCTATTACGATGCATGCAACTGTATTTAGCATCAGGTAAATTATAACTATAAATTCATTAATATAAATATAAATAAATAGTCATTAAGATAATCACTATTGAATATTAGTAAATAGTTTATAAAATAAATTTTCGCACGAAAATAATGTAATAAATGTTTTATAAATAAATCAAAAAAAAAAAAAAAATTATATATATGTAGTTTAATTTTATGATTTTTCGTGCTGAATATTGATTTAATATATTTATTAGCAGAAAAAATTTATAATTATCAATTAACTCATAATGTTATGTTATGTAACTTACCGATAAAGTAATAATTTTGTCAAATAACATAACCGGTGGCATATGAAAATCAAAAACAAAATACTGTTTGGAATACAAACAAATTAATGGTCAACTATTTGAAAATTATTAATTAAACATACTTCGTTGTAATAAGGACAATTTGTACTCTCCTTAACACTTGTGTATTTCTTTTGATCTCCGACTTGTATGCAAACAACAGGATCCATATTTAAACCAGGCAATTGACGAGCTTCTATGATGGTTATGCAAACTTGAAAATCTTGTGATTTTAAATGATCAGCTGTGCGAGTCATTTGTTTGATCCTAAAAAATATGCAAAAAACAAAAATAATTAATTAATAACAAGTATTAACACTTGAGTTTTAATGTGTTAATATTTAATTTAAATTATTTACATTTTTCCTTGATCAAATTGTTGAAGTTCTTCTAAATCACTTGATTGATTTGATTGGCCACTTTCAGCCCCTGGCGTTGTTGTTGTTATAACACCATTACCACTTCTCATTAAATGCTGAGCATCTGTAATATCAACTGTGGGTATAGCTGAGCTGCTTACTCCAGTACCATTTTCATTATCAAATATTAATGGCGATCTGTTGAAGTGAAACAAAAAAAAAAAAAAATAAAATTAATACTTATGTAAAAGTTGAAATATATATGAATATACATGGTCATACACGGACTTTTATATGATCAAACGTGGTTATATACGACCACGCATATAGATATGGTGTCATATATGAACATATATCTTCGGATCTGAAAATTGAGGTTATATGGCCGTATATGTTTACATATGATCATATATGCTCATATTTTATTCATGTATGGTCATATGTGTATCCATATATGGATGATATATGGTCATGCAAGGACGTATATGACCATGTATGCCCATGTATGATCGATCATATACAAGCCTATGTATGGCAATGTGTATTTTTATTTTTGCATTGGTAACTTATTTCTTAAAACACTTGGGCGAATTGCGCCATTAATAGGAAAATTAGTTTATATATTGTATAAATATTTTCATATAACTTTGGATAAATTTTTAAAATGTTGTAAATTGTTTCATCTGTGTAGCAAATATTGTTGCTAGGTAAACGTTGGTCACGTTACATACAAGTCATACAGACAATTCTCTTCCCTTGAGAGCTGAAGGCTGCCATCGCCACCGTTAATAGTTATGAGCAATGTTTTTTAATTGAAATAAGGTAAACAATTATGTTTTTTTTTCTTTTTTTAATTACAATATAAATTTATGCAAATTACCTTATATACTAATGTAAATATATTTTGTTAAGAAATATATTTTAGAGGCATAAAAAGCGTTTAAGAGTTATTGTATTCATAGAATTATAATTTGTAATAATTAATTCATAAATTTTCACTTAATTAGAGGTAGTTACGAACACAAAATGATAAACTTTTAATTATGCAAATAAATATTTGGCGTTCAAAGGGTTTATATTTAAAATTGACCTTTGACATTCATAGTTATGATGGTACTATGCGGTGTTATTATTAATCTGGATACTTTTAGAGGGTAAGAAAAAGGCAGAAAGCAAAATATAGAAATCCCTCCTTTGGCGGCCTCTTAATTAACGGCGCACAGTTTGGTAAATAGAAATATTAATGGTAATGGAAGGAATGTATTTTTTCAAATAATGTTTCGTTTGTTATAAAATAAGTAGATTACACTAGCTTGCGAAATAATTTAGTTTTTCTGCTTACTTATTTTTCTTGTGTATTTAGACAAGCAAAAATCGAATATTTTTATGAATTTGTGTTTTTCATAATTTTTTTTTTCTTCAGAGATATTCTTCGGAGACAGTTTGATATATTCTACTATACAGGTTGGTTGAAAAGTTCCTGCGTTCCAAATGAAAGAATACTGTTTTTGTTACGAAATATAAAGGGTGTCTCAAGAAGAACGCAATTTTTAAATTTTAAATAAAACACAGATATTTAAAAAAAAATCGTGAAACTTTATTATATCGTAAAGTAGACAGAATGAGGTTATGTATGGAACAATATATCGTGCAGATGGCCGCCGCGGCTTTGCTGGCATGCACGCGATCTTTTAATGAAATTTTCAATGACCGTTTTGCATGAATGCTGCGGTATTTCATTAATGCAGCGTCCAATTTCCTCTTTTAAGGCTTGAGTCGTCGTCGGCTTATTCGCGTAAACCATCGACTTCAAAAAACCCCAAAGAAAAATATCTAATGGTGTTAAATCGCACGATCTAAGCGGCCAATTCTTATCTCCAAAACGCGAAATAACACGACCGGGAAATGACTGATGCAGCAATTGAATTGTTTCTCTGGCTGTATGACATGTGGCGCCGTCTTGTTGGAACCACATGCCCTCCACATTCATTTCTTCAATTCTAGGCAAGAAAAAACTGGTTTTCATTTCACGATACCGAACACCATTGACTGTTTGCGCTTGACCTGCCTCATTTTCATAAAAAAAAGGTCCAATGATTCCTCCAGCCCAAAAGCCACAACACACAGTGACACGTTGAGGATGCATTTGCTTCTCGTGAATCACTCGAGGATTTTCCTCACCCCAAATGCGACAATTCTGCCTATTGACGAAGCCATCAAGATGAAAATGGGCCTCGTCACTGAAGATGATTTTATCGGCAAAATCAGCATTTTCATGTTGTCTCTCCAATACCCAATTAACGAACTCCCTTCGCTGTCCATGGTCAGCTGGCTTCAGTTCCTGAGTCAATTGAACTTTGTATGTATGAAGATGCAAATCTTTCGTCAAAATTCGCTGCAAAGTGGATTTGGAGACACCAATTTGCTGAGCTCGGTGTCGAATTGAGGTGGATGGAGTTTGAGCGACATCATCACGTACAGCTGCGACATTTTCGGTCGATCGACCTGGTCGATGGCGCGTTGTTGTCTTTACATCACTAACAGACCCAGTTTCGGCAAATTTATCCATTAATCTCTTTACAGTTGACTCTTTTGGAGCATTATTGTGACCCCAAATTGATCGCAATTTGCGAACTGTAGCCGCAAAACTTTAACCATTTTGGTAAAACAATTTCACAATGAGAATGCGTTGTTCTTTCGTGTAGCGCTCCATTTTTACTAACCTCGTACCTTCTACTAGCAAACAATAACAATTGTTCAAATGTCAAACAATGACACTTCGAATGTTGCCAGATTTAAAAATTGCGTTCTTCTTGGGACACCCTTTATTTTTTTATTCAATATAATCCCCTAGAAGCTCAATACACTTGTTCCAATGATCTTCCAATAATTTTATCCCATTCGGAAGCTCTGCAAAATAACCGTCTACGGCTGCTATGGCCTCTTTATTCGACGAAAAATGCTTTCCACGAAGGAATTGTTTGAGATTTCTGAAGAGATAGTAGTCACTGTGAGCCAAATCTGGTGAATACGGTGGAGGTTTAGGCAATTCGTACTTTAATTATTTGAATTTAGCCATCGTCAAAACACTTTTGTGAGCAGGGGCATAGTCTTTATGAAAAATGATTTTTTTTCTTCTTTAAAACAGGTCTTTTCTCACGAATTTTTTCATCCAGCTGATCCAAAAGGCTGCAATAATATTCAGAGTTGATTGTTTTACCTTTCTGAAGATAATCAATCACCAAATTCCTTTTGCATCCCAAAAAACTGATGCCATAACCTTATTTGCTGATCGTTGTGACTTCACCTGCTTTGGAGCTGAACAACCAGATTCAGTCCACTGTAAACGTTCTTGTTTCAATTTAGGATCATGGTGGTAGATCCAAGTCTCATCCATAGTTATAAAATGACGCAAGAAGACGGTTTTATTCGGCTTAAAACGCTTCAAATTACGCTGAGAAATTTTTTTTGGATCCAGTTTTTTCATACGTAATTCTTCATGTAAAATATGGAGTACTCGTTCGTCTGAGATGCCTATGGCATTAGCAATTTCACGCTTAGTCAAACTTGGATCTTCACTAACCATATTATGTACCTGCTCAATGATTTCTGCTGTGGTTGTAGTTTTTGGTCGTCCTTCGCGTCTTCAAGGCTGGTACGACCACGTTTAAATTCACCAGCTCAAAATTCAACGGTGCGTTTTGAAGGTGAGGACTCCTTATACCTTTCTAAC
This sequence comes from Eustalomyia histrio, assembly GCA_949748255.1. Taxonomy (NCBI): domain Eukaryota; kingdom Metazoa; phylum Arthropoda; class Insecta; order Diptera; family Anthomyiidae; genus Eustalomyia; species Eustalomyia histrio. The sequence continues at coordinate 46,040,296 of OX456525.1, read as the reverse complement.
AATTGTTCATAAATTTCCTTTGCTTTTAAACCCTTCAAAACAAAGAATCTAATGACTACACGATATTCAATTTTTCCATATTAAAAAAAAATTAATGACACGTCAACTTAAAATGGCTTGTAAACAAAGAAAGAATTGACAGAATGACTTGCAACTTTGCTTGTGTTCTCAGGACAGTTATACCAACTTGAGGGAAAAAAGTTTGGAGCTAGTAGTGCCATCTCTTGGTGGGCGCAGGAACTTTTCAACCAACCTGTATATATTCAATGGAACCTTATGAAGATTGTTTTCGGATCGGCATTTCGTTAGAGAGTTCTTGATGAAAATTACAAAATATTCCATATCAGTGAATTAGCCTATACTGCAGCGGAAACATGGAATTTTGCCATTGAGACTACACACGTGTGCACCGGTGAATTATGGTCAATTGAACGCAAACGCGGCACCCATCTTGCAGACAGCTTTCTTAAATCTAACTAATCATTTATAATCGAAACCACACTGCCATATAAAATGTCTATGGTATCAACAATCTTTTACCCTTCGATCGGCCAACACCATATCGTGGAGTTTTTCAACATTTTCAGGTGTATAGACCTCAGAACGCTCAGCGTCATTTGTACTTGTGCGAACACAACGAAAGTCAGAAAACCACTTTTTTACCATTGAAATCATTAGGTGCAGAGTCCCCATAGTATTTATCAAGCTTTTCCTTGGTTTCATTGGCGGTTTTTTTTTCGCAAAAAATATTGTTTAATGAGCACTCGAAATTCACTTTTTTCCATTTAAAAAAAAAACCCACGAGGTTGTATGTTTTGAACAGCTGTTAAACGCAAAGTAAATGACGGAAAATTTGACGGTAGTCTATTAACTGGTGGTACTTGATGGGAGCCGAATTACATTTCATATAACTACGAGGGAAGTTCGAAAAGTCACGGACTTATTGATCCGCCCCTGTATTATGATTTTCTAATTTTTATCTCAAGGGATTTGGGAAGTTCATTAAGGCAAAGACTTTTACCTATTTTATGCCAGACTAAAAATTTCCAAAAATTCCATCTTAATAAAAAATTTAGATAAAGGAATAAAAGTAAGATACATAAATTTTCTTAAGCGTCCCAGTCATACGGTTTCGTCAAGAAAACAAGAATTGTTAAATCCATATTGTCTATATTTTTGCTCAAGGGGTAAAACATATTTGAAATGTTGGTACTATGGATGAAACTGTTGCAAATATTGAGAAGAGGCCAGACACCCCCTCGGTTAAATTAAAAATTGTCTAATTAACATATAAGTTTGAACTCAACATCAAAAATAATTTTCTATACGAAAAACATTTTGTATATATAACAAAAATACTCACACATATTTTATGTTGCACCCAATTTTTCTATATTTTTTTTTGAAATTTTGAGAATAAAAAAAGGATATTATAGGTCATGTTTCACCTCGCTTTTAAACTCCTCGGATGCTGAAAAAATACGTGTCTCTTATTTTTTTTACCTTTATCACATTGTCGAATTTCATTAAGATCGACGAAACTCTTTGGGACACTTTCCTTGTTGGTGCATGTCTACCATACATGGAACTAAAGACTGAAGAGTACTTATAAATGCATGTATTTTTTATCAATTTTAGTGAAATTGTTTCATTACCATTTCATAAATTAATGATAACGATTTAAAGATTTGACTTCATTCATTATTGATAGTCAGTTTGATTTTCATTAGCAAGATTTTATACAAGATTTTGGAAAAAATTATGTTCCCTGTGTTAAGTGTTTCAATGTCACTCATTCCCCGTTTTATTCAAATTCGTGTCCTGTTCCAATCGATTTCGTTCGCCTTGTTTTAAATATAAACGTTCCCCGTTCTATTCCAGGTTTTTAGCCAAAACGATTTGATCAGCATGATAAGAAAGGTAGTTTTCCTCTTGCGCTTTCAGCAGGCCGTTAGGGGAAAGCTTTTCATTATTAGTGCCCCTTTTTAATCCATTCCTATCGAAAATTCCAATAAAGTGAGTTATCAGTGCATAAGCACACAGTTAGTGGAGCGCATATTATAAATTGCAGATTTTTAGGCAAAGTTGTTTTAGGCAGGTCTTAGAGGAGGAGACTTTACTTCTTTTGAACCCCCATTTTTTACCACGTCAACAAGTACCTTCTCTGTGAGCCTGTTATCCAGGGAACATATATTGTATTTTATATTTTTGTTTTATATCCAAAATAATTTGGGTAGGCTGAGACTTCCTCTTTTTGCTCCTCCCCATAAAAATTCCAAAAAAATATACTGCCTTTTCGTATGGATATAATTAACATTTTCAATTAAAATTTTAATGTGATACCTTTTTAACAAACAAAAATTATTTTTTTTTTAATTTTAGACTTTTAAAACATATGTATAATTTAAAGCCCGAGAATGATTTTGCATTAAAATTTAATTTAAAATTTTATTTATTCCTTTCATTTAATAGAATAATTTATTGCAAATATTACAAAAATTTCTCAGAAAAATTGATTCTGATTTGGCTTTGCAAATTGCAAAAATTTTTAATTTTGGAGATAAGCCGCGTGTGACTAGTTTCAGATTTAAAAATTTCGTTACATAGATTGAAAAATTGGCAAAATTTCAAAAAGTATTAACATGTTTCAGGTGCCCCACTTTGGAAACTAATAGCACAGCTACCGGTGGTGGTTTATAAAATAATATTAATCAAACGCCGTAATGACACTTGCATATCGTCAGGTTAATATTGCGTTATTTATTTATTTATTTATTTATTTATTTATTTATTAATTTATTTATTTATTTATTTGCAATCTATTTACAATAAAATAATAAGCAAATGTTTTAAGTTAAAGAGGAAAAAAAGAATAACAGAGGCACTAAGTTCCATTGAACTTAGCAAAAAAAAAAAAGAGAATATTTTCTACTTATATTTCTACTAAAAAGAGAATATTCACACAATGTGAATATTCTCTTTTTGATTCCGAAACCTGTTGTTAAATATTTTGTATTATATATGAGATATTTAGTATCGACTTTGATTATTATATCAGATTTACATACAAAAATTTAAAAATATAAATATTTACTGTTTTATTTTCTCTATAACAACTATTTAGAGATATAGCTGACGATATCTTATATTATAGCTGGCGATATATTATTTCTCCAAATAAAAAGTTACTACATTTTTAACCATACATTTTTACCGCTTAGAATCGAAAAAGTGTAAAAATTGAATTGAAGTTAAAAATGGTGAACGCACTTCAGCCCCACAGACATTATCCCAATAACGGTTTTTTAGCTTATGTTAGAAAAATTTTCGGTCAATATGGATGTTCTGACCGTTCATAAAGCGGTCATAATAGTAAATATTATTTATTATATTGTAATTATATGTAGAAAATATTTAAGTTAGAAAACCCTAAGGCCGGCCATAAAATTCTTGGCTTTATTCAAGTTTTCTTTTGCTTCGGTCATAGTCCGAAATTTATGTATGTGAATTATGTCTCTACATAAACATAAAACTGAAAATTCGGATAATATCCTTTGGAGTTATGTCATTTTACTGTAATAAGCAATACAATTTTATATATTTTTAAATTTTCTCACTTTTCTTTCTTTAAGATTTGTTATCTTGTGCATAATTGTAAGTGTAATTGATTGACTTTGCCTGTTTGTTTTTAATTTTTATTTATATAATATTTACTTTTCTTTCCATAGAATAATAAAAATTAAAAATCAAAGAATTTTTGTACTTTAGCCTTGGCAACATCAGGAGTTTATGGTAAAATTCTCAGAATTTCAAACAACATTATTTGGTTATTTGTGCTGAAAAAGACAAAATACAACTTAAAATTGAAACTACATAATGTAATTTATGGGCTGTATGTATGTTTTTATACAAAAAACACCATGGCTTTGTATTTTTATACAAAGAACACCCTGGCTGTTTTTTATACACTACTATGCATCACTACCTAGTCAGAGTATAATGAGTTTGTGCTAATGTGTGTGACAGAGTACTCAACATCGAAACTGAAAAACACTTTCTCTTTTTTTTTATTTTAGAAAAATCGAGCCGTTTCGTTTTCCTTCTAAGCTTGTATAAACCGATAACCCGAAATTTGGTATCGGTTAACCGTTTTTTTTATTTAAAATATACATTTTTCAAAATAATTTTAACTACATATTTTCAGGTATTATTTTGTTATTTCAAGCTCAAGTCCAAAATCAAATACAACATTGTCATTGTTAGATTTCATGTGTTGCTTGGAAAGGTATATCATATTCATGATAGACAAGACAATTGTGTCCTGGTCATACCTAATCCCCACATATAAATTTGCGACTATGACCAAAGCAAATAAACACGGGAATAAAGCCCGGAATTGGGGCCAAATAATGTTTTTTTGGTCTTCGGCCGGCCTTAGGCATTTCCTCCACTGGGGTATGTCCAAAACTGCTGATAAAGGCATTTTGTGTAGCCAGGTGTCGGGTGGGCTTTAGAATTTTCTAACTTAAATCTTTTCTACACAGAGAAAATACTTTCGTTGTACCGAAATTGTTGTCCGCCGAATGTATTAGTTGGAGCCATCGACATATTTCTTTGTAGCGACAGAATTTCGGTGAAAACCATATATTTCAATCGGATCAGGAATACATTTGATTGCGGCAACTGAATAATTTGATTGCTGCAACCAAACTATTCAGTTGGCTAGAAAATCGGTTGCAACATTGCATCCTTTTTTTTTTGTCTACGTATAAGTACAATATAATAACATAAATAATATTTCAATAAAAAATGGTCATAACACTCATTACTATTATCATCACATCCATTTAAAGTGTAGAAATAATGGCCGAATCCCAAAATCGGTTATTAGGATAATGTCTGTGGGGCTGAAGTGTGTTCACCATTTTGTACTACAATTCGATTTTGACACTTTATCGCTTTTAAACGGTAAAAATTTATAAATTAAAATGTAGTAAAATTTTTTTATACAGAGAAATAATATAAGTGTCAACATGGCGTATGATTAATATTATTTCACACACTCAACTAGAATTAAAATATTTTGAAAATAACTCGGCCATTTCTTTACGTTGGATAATTGTAAAATTTCCTGAAGTTGTAGTCAAAGTGATTTTGAGCTTAATTTTGGACGGTCTAGTTTAAGATCCAGCCGTAGCTGTACAATTAGTTTCCAAATATTAGCATCTCAAACATGTAAATATATACCCATATTTTTTAATCTAAAACTAATCAGGCTAATACATGTGTTTTATCTCTCAAGATTAAAATTTTGCATTTTTGCGATCTGTAGAGAGAAATTAGAATCAAATTTTCTGAGAACTGTTGGTAATATTTGCAATAAATTGTTCTATTAAATGAAAGAAATAAATAAAATTTTAAATTAAGTTTTAATGCAAAATCTTTCTCTTGAAAAAAGCAAAATATTTTTCAGACTTAAAATAATATGCTTTAAAATTAAAAAATTTAAAACAAAATACTGTACATTTTTTATTTTTATTTTTTTGCCAAAAAGTATCACATTAAAATGTTCATTTTAAATGTATATGTCATAAAAATTTTAATTGGGCACACCTTGGCGACTATTATTTAACCCAATCCCGGCAAGGACACGCTTTGAACAGCCGTATACATGATCGTACCCTGTTGTTCCTCCATATTGAAAAAGTTTTAAATAACCCTCCCCAGGCATTGCTTCCGCCTTAACCAAAAAATTAAAAAAAATGATTTTTTTTTTCAGTTGGTAAGAAACTTGGTTGTCACAATAAATCTTTCTTCGCTCTGTATCTTCTCTTTCCTTGAATTTTATGCAGCAATGTGGTAAAAACTGGGGGCTTAAAAGAGACAAAGTGTCCTCCTTAAAGGCCTTCCCGAAATCGCTTTGTCTAAAAACCAGATATTTATAAAATGTGCTCCATTGACTACACTTGGAAAAAATGTGAGTAGAAAAATTTGTAAACAGCTTTCAAACCCACTTTACCATTTTTATACTGAGCTTTAGTAAAAAAATTATTATTTAGTAAATTTGTTTGCTATTTACATTTTACAAATTACAGAATTTTTACAGAATATTTATAAATTTTTGTTGTTAATTTCAGAAATCATTTTATGAATTTTTGGAAATCGATTTGCAAAAAATCTACTAATTTTAAAAAATGGAAATGAAAAAAGGAAATGTTATTTCTATAAAAACTTACACCTGCAAACTTAATTGCCTTAAAATGTTACATAGATTAAAAAGGGATCGGAAGTGAAGAAACCGACTCATGTCTCAAAATGACCTAAAAAGTAAAAATATTTACTGAAAATATTTTACAAAAAAGAAATTACCAAATTAAAACAAAATGATAAATTCGTTTATGTTTTTAAAATTTTTAAGCTTTTGATTTTTTTTTTAATTTTGTCTAAAATATTTTTTGTCTAAAATATTTTTTGAAAAAAATAAATAAAATAAGAAAATTTTGATGCCCGATAAAAAAAAACAAATTTAAAAATTTGTACTAATATTAATAATATTAAGTAATTTTTTTTGCTGATTTCAGCAAACAGATTTTAAATTCCAACTTTACAAAAAGTTTAATAAAATTTAGTAGTGGCAGCTAATTTTTTGTACAAATTTCATTGTACTACACGTCAGCAGACATGTCTTGGTAAGATGAGCAAAAAATACCGCTGGGCTCAAACTACCAAATTTCCCGTAATAACGGCAAAATTTTTAGTTGCCATTACAGACTTTTTTTTGGGAAGTGTATAGGCTTATTCGCGAGTGACCCACTTTTTTTAATTTTCCTCAGGAATGTAGAAAAAACGGGGACTAATAATAAAAAACCTTCCCTACGGCCTGCCGAAACCTCTTTTGATAGAATCCTGAAAGGGGAATGAGTGGAATTGAAAGACTAAACAAGGAAAGCGATGATAATTGAAATACTAAACAAGGGATCGAAATGAAATGAAACAGTAAACGAATGGTATTAAAAACGTATATGGAATAAAACGGGGAACGAGTGACATTGCAATACTTAACACAGGCAACGAGATGAAATAAAGCGAGATTATACTTAAGTGATACATAACTATCAATTTGAATTTGTTTCTATTTTAGCGATTTTTTTAGGTGAATATAAAAAAATTTTTTACCTCTAAGTGACTACAGCAATTTGTGTGAAAAATATCAGGGTATATTTACATTTTTATTCACAACTTTTTAACCGCTTGTTAACCGATTGAATTTTCTCATATTCAACACCAAATTGCTTAGAAGTATGTTCACTTAATCTTGACACAAAAATTGCCATCGCTAAATCGGCTTAAAATCGCATAAGAATCGAGAATAAATATACTACATGGCAGAAACAGAATTAGCATGAATGAATACTAAAAATACTAAAAATTTGTATTTCTAAAATTTTATTTCATATCAAAATAAAACTTAAGTCACTTAATGTAGTTGAAATTGAGCCTTATATTTCGACATGTTACAAACGGAATGCCAAATTGATACATATATGGCGAAGAGTATAAAAATAATATGAGTTCGTTTAAATGTAGGTAAATTATTTCTGTGCCTAAAAAATGTTGTTGATTTTCTACACAATATATGGTTTTGAGGACTATTAGGATTACGGCCATTTTTAAAATGTACTTTATCCCTATACTTTTTTTAAGAAATGTCCAGGGGCCAAAATGAACTTGTTGAAAACCATGATAAGATTTTGCTATAGTTACAAGAATATTAATTTTAAACTTGATTTTTAAACATTCAACAAAAATATTGTTACGATTTTACCTTTAAAAATCGTTGATTTATTTCCTTTAAATAAATTTATTTCTTTTCTTATTGCAAATAACAAACACCCTTGAAATTCTTTAATAGCTACACTCAGAAATAAAAGTTAGTAAAAAAATTTGTAAACGGTTTTCAATCCCACTTTTCTATTTTTGTACTGATTATTTAGCAAATCTTTTTGCTATTTACATTTTAAAAATTATAGAGTTTTTACAGAATATTTACAAATCTTTGTTGCTAATTTTAGAAATCATTTTACAAATTTTTGAGAACCGATTTGCTAAAATTAGCAAAAAAAAAAGTTGCTAATTTTAAAAAAGAGGATATTGAAGGAAATGTTATTTCTAATTGAAACTTACACCTACAAACTTAAATTGCCTTAAAATGTTGCATAGATTAAAAAAAGTAAGCGGAAGTTAATATATACCGACACATGTCTGAAAATAGGACATCCATTTAAAATAGCACTAAAAAGTTTTTTTAGTTCTAAAAATCAGCCCTAAAAACAATAATAAATTTGACCTTAAGAGTAAAAAAATATTGACTAAAACATTTTTCAAAACAGGAATTACCAAATAAAAACAAAATTATAAATTCGTTTTTGTTTCTTTGATTTTGTTTTTTAATTTTGTATAAAATATTTTTTGAAAAAATTTATAAAATAAAAAAATTTATGCTTGATAAAAAATAAATTTAAAATTGTGTACTAATATTCATAATATTTAGTATTTTTTTTTTCTGATTTTAGCAAACCAATTTTAAATTCCGCTTTACCAAAAGTTTACTAAAATTAAGAAGCAGCTACTAATTTTTCTACTTATTTCATTGTACTACACGTCAGCAGACATGTGTTGCTAAGATTAGCAAAAAATACCGCTGGGCTCAAATTAGCAAAATTTGCCGTAATAACAGAAAAATTTTCAGTTGTCATTACAGACTTTTTTTGGTGAGTGTACTCTTTATTTAAATACAAACTTAAAATGATTACACAAGAGGCTTTATTGAAACTCTATAAAGTTTACACTTCCACAGAATGTGGAATTCAATTAATCGTTAATGCTTCTGTAGCGTTTTATTATCCGTGCTATGCCACCTTGTTGAAGTATTTATATGTGCGGGTAAAAATAACTAGACTGTGGCAGCACGGTCAAGAAGCTGCATACTGGCAACTTTGAGAATGTTTTTTGATGTTTAATAGAAGAAACACAAGTTATGGTGAAGGGTTGCCATTTGCTACTGCTTGATATTTCAGGGCTAACATATGGCGATTTGTGTTTTTACGAGTAAATGCAAATTGAGGAATCGAATTTCTGTAACAATATGTTAATTTGCATTTTCTTTAAGCATAATTAGAATTTTCATATGATATTGTTTTTGCAAAAAGGTTTCAAGAATTTAAAAAAAAAAAAACAAGATTCCAAAAACATGTTGCTAAACAATCAAAAACAAGATTCCAAGAATATGTTAAACAACTAAAAACGAGCAAGTTAAGGGAGTGTTAACCAAACCAATAAATGTTTGCAATATTATACGACATGTGTAACGTGTAACTTCCCAGCAAAGAAAACAAAAATTGTATGTATTTACTCTTTGGTCAAATAATTGGAGATAAATAAGTTCATACCAAGAAAGTACTGAAATAAGTCTTTAAAATAATGTAATGAGTAAAATAATATACAGCTGCAAAGCTGTGCTTCTTCTTGAGTTTTTTAATTATTCGTTTTTTTATAATTTTATGAAACTAATCTAATTTACTTTTCTTTAATAAAACTTTTAATTTTAACAAAATAAATATACTTGCTTGAATTTATCCCCCTCCCAACATTACTGGTGTGGAAATGTTATAAAAAGTTTCTAAAGTGTAGACTAGAATTATTAAAATGTACTAGCAGAGAACATTGTCTGGGATGTAGTTGGTCAGTTGTACTGTGAACAAAGTCAATAGTGAATCATTACAGTTTAACTATCAACATTTTTTTCAGAGTAGTGATAACTTTCAAGTAATTAATTTTGGTTTTAAGTAAAGCAGATAGTTAAATATAACCTTTTCCGGGTAACATAGCTCCAACCCTTCACCAAGATTTTGCTGGGTTGTTACTTCTGTGTATGTTTGAAAAAATAAATGCGCACATCTTTGATAATCCAGTATGGTTCTAGATTAGTATAAACGAGACTTTAGATTTTTAATATTGTATGTAATAATACAATTTTTATCTTTATATATATATATATAAAATAAACATATTTCTTGAGGTTGACACAAGGGTTAAAGCCCCTTAGATTGTATGTAAGTATGTGTAAGTATACAATATCAATGAAATAACCCAAAATACCAAATGACTTGAGAAAAATATTATTATAAGCTTACAAGCACAAGCCTTAAGCTTAAAAAAGACTTGAGAATATATTGAAAAAGGCTATCGTAACAATTTTAAAAAAATTAAAACGGAACCCTCGTGGAAATATTATAAGCTTATTCTTGTAATTGTAGAATAAGCTTACAAAAATAATATATTATTAATAGTTGAAAAAGAGAAATCATAATTATTTTTTTTTACTGTAATTTTTTTTTTTTATTTTAATTTTAAAAATAAATAATAATTCATTTTAAATATAAAAAATAATAATTCATTTTAAATATAAATAATAATAATTAATTTTAACCATAAATAAAAATAATTAAATTTAATATGCAATTGCACGTTCACTATATAAAATTTACATCTAAATGTACACGCAAAACACGTTTGACAAATTTAAAGAAAATGTATTGGCACTTGTTGTATGCATTATAAGCGTAGAACAAAGACAACAAGACTAGAATGTATTGAAAAATATTTCTATTTCAATCTTCATATTGCGTAGTTCAATATGTGCATACTTTAGAAAAATCTTTTCTCCAGCATTGTTAAATACTGCTTGTGAATTCACATTTTATAAACATTATAATAAGCGAAATTAAGAAAAGCTTAAAACACACTATTTATATAAGCGCTTATTCTCAAGTTGTATTGCAGTTTGATTGCTATATGGTATATTGGGAAAGGTTAAAATACATGGTCTTGTTAACTGTAATGTATGTTCTTCGGCACATACATCATACAATAATATTATTTTATACTTACACGCAGAGAATAAATTCGTTGTGCCAATTGAATTATTTGCCAGCCGAATTTTGGTACTAACATGTTGTATAACATTATTTGTATCCAGCTATCGACATTTTCAGTTAAAGCTAAATTCTACGTATTAAAGAAGAATAAAAATAATTTATTGGTAAACGCGACCGAATGACCTAGTCATTATATCCACCGTAATTAATTTTGGAATTTAAACAAACACTGTTTCCCATATTTTTAAACATTTTTATTAAGTCGATAAAAAAACATAAATAAATAACATATTTAATTAAATAAATACATTAAAAAAGCAAAATATAATTAATGCTTAAATACGATGTAAATGTTAATTGGTGCATTTTATTATAGAAAAACAAACTAAAGAAAATTTTTTAAGCAAGTGACACTTTAAATTTAAACATCCAACAGAAAACATTCATTTTAAGATTTTTTATGTATTCTTTAGATACTATCAAGTTTTTCCTAAACCTTAAGACATTTTCTATTTGAGGCCTTTTCCTACAGAGAAACCCTCAGTTTCTGAGTACATTTCCTACAGAAAACTCAATAAATTCCATGGACTTTTTTCATTGAAAAAGTTTTTATTCTGAAGACTTTTTTCAATAGGAAATACCTCTGTTTCTGAGGATTTTTCCCATAGGAAAACCTTCAGATTCAAGGATTTTTTCATGCAGATAAACTTACAAATTCTGTGGGCCTTTTCCTTATACTTTGTTGATTTATTTCTATAGAAAAGCCATTAGATGCTGAGGTATTTTTCATACAGAAAAACCCACATATTCTTTACACTTCGCCTATAGAAAAACCTTAAAATCTGAAGCTTTTTTTCCTATAGAAAAACCTTTAGGTTCTTAGAAATTTTTCCTATATTTAGAAGAACCCAGAAACTCGGAGGACTTTTCGTATAGAAAAACCATCAGAATCTGAGCACTCTTTTATATACAAAAATTCTGATATTTTTAAAACTGCTTCCTATAGGGAAACCCTTAGATTTTAATGAATTTTTCTTAAAGAAGACTCTTACATTATTAGGACTTTTAAAAATTTGGGAAATTTTTTCATATAACCGCTCAGATTCTTATGACTTTTTCTATTAAAACCCTTTAGATTCTGACTTTTTTTTTTATAGAAACACCTTCAGATTTTGCTGACTTTTTCCCTTAAGATTCTTGCAATTCTTTTTAAAAAACTCTTAAATCCAGAGGATATTTTCTATTGAAAAATACCCAGATCCTATTTAAATGTTACTAAACACAATTTTTTATAAATGGAAAAAAATTGTGAGGATCAGCGCTAGATGGAGTGCACACTTTTGACCCGAGCGACCAGTTCATCCTAAGTCTCCTTATGAACCACGCAACCCACAAACAATTCATGGTTTTGAACAGGTTCATATATCACATACTCTAAGGAAAATTACTATGCGAAATTTCTTTTTTTAACAGTCAATTGTAATTTTGATGTTGATAAAATAAATACAATATTTACAAGCACCCAGATCCTTTAGAAAAATATTTAGACTATGAGGACGTTTGTACAAGAAATCCTCAGATTCTAAAAAATTTTCCTAAGAAATAAATACTGAAATTCTAAGGACTTTTTCTTAAAAAAACCTCAAATTGTTGTGAGGTTTTTGCTGTAAAAAGCCATCATATTTTTATGACTTATTTGTTTTGTTGAAAAATCCAAAAATTTCCTTAAAAAACCCCCAATCCGAGGTAAAAATGTTAATATGAACACATATATTATTCCATATATGGACATATATTCATATACGGTCACATATGAGTACTTTACAGTATATCAAAAACATTTTTTTATTTTGCAACAAAAATGTTGTTTTTTTTTTTTATTAAAACTAAATGTTATTATAATATTATCTATTTACATTTTGCTGATGAATTTATACATTTTGAAGAAATTTAAGAATTTTTTAAGAACATTTAACGAACATGTTTCGAATGTTCGAAGAATATTTTATTTTTAAAAATAATAAAATAATACATATATCACGTTAATGCATTTAGTTTAAAACTATTTAAAAATATATTAAATATATTGTTCAAAAAATGAAGTAATAAAGAAAACGTATAAAAAGTATTAAAAAAATTATTAGCATTTGGCCACATTCCATAGAAAATTAAAAAAAAATAAAAATAATCATGTTAAATGTATAAAGTTGATTGTTGAATATACTAACCAACAATAGATCTTTTTTCTTTGATATTTAAACATCCATCATTTGACAGTTGGCGCTCTTGTTATTTGGCATGTCTTGCCAAATAATAAATATTTATTTCTTTTTTTAAAAATAATATTTTTTCAACAACAATCATTTTGAAATCTGGTCAATGTGGGGAAACAAAAATAATGAAAATTACTAAAAGTCTTATAAAGACACCAATTTTAAGTTTAAGTTTAAATTGAAAAAAAAATCTTGGTCATACCTGATAAAAAAGAAAACGTACACTCATAATATATTTTCCGTTACTGACTGTAGTTTATTTAAAAAGTAATACGTAAAGTTTGTTTTTAAAAGAAGAATCAATTGAAATTTATAGGAATATATTTTTTAACTATTTGAATCATTCATTCAAAAAAAAAAAAAACTATAAAAATTTACAGACATTCAGTAGGAGTTGATATTTTCAGTTAAATGTAAAATTTTATGTTTTCTGTTTCTAAAAGTAAAAATTCATATAATTCCTTTTTGTTTTTTTTTTACTAAAATAGTTTGTATATGTACAAAATTATTTCAATAAAAATTACAAGAAATTATTCAAATATAAAAATATATACATCTGCTTGTGTTGTGTTCTGTTTTGTAATTACATACAAAGAAAATTAAACTTTCAATTTGAAAAACAAACCAAAGAAGTAGTTTTTCTAACTTTTTGTCGGTAAAAATTTGATGGTTATTTTAAACGACTTTCTATTATTTTTACTACTTTTGTTGGTTATTAAACAATGATTGAAAATAAGCAACAAAATGGGTTGAATATAATGAAAAATCAGTAGTCCTCTTTTTGACTGTATTTTCAATTAATTAATATGTATTTTAAGTTGTTTTTAACGAAATAATATTGTGAGTGTATCAAACATATATTGAAAAAATATATGCATTCACATATAATCATGTATGGCATATGCGAATCAATATATGGACCAATATATACACTGTTTTATCATATATTCTCATATATGGTATCATATATACCCATATATGGTATCATATATTATTATATATGCACTTTTTCTTTAAATACATGACATATATATTAATATATGCGCATAAATGAAACCGTATATGCTTATATATGACGATATATGATAATTTTCACCTGACATTCTAAATACTTTTTCTTTTAGAACAATCTAAGATATTAGGACTTTAGGACATTCTGAGTATTTTTTTTAATAAAAAACCTTTAGGTTATAATTAGTTTTTCCCATAAGAAACCATCAGATTCAAAACTTATAAATTTTCTACAAAAACAAATATAAGTTCCACATAAATAAGTATTTACTCAGTTTCACTCACTAATTGAATTCCTTCACAAATTGATAGCTTTTTGTATTAATGAGATTTAACACGAAACGTTAATTAAAATTCTTTCAAAATTGTTTTATTGTTGACACATCTCTTATGCTATAAAACGAAATGTATATTTAATTATTAAGTTTACAAATTACTTTTTTTTTATGAAATTACCTTTAATATAAAATATAACATTGTGTATTATTGTAATTCCAAGAAGATTATACATATTTTTTTAAGGAATAATTCTTTTTAAAATTTTTTGTTATTCTTGGTATTTTTGGACAATTAAATTTAATACACTTTAAGATTGTATTTGTTGTTCTTAGTTATTGTGACTAAAATTAATAGAATGAATTTTTATCTTTTTATAATTTGGGTGTTAGAGTCAAAAATCTTTCATACAGTTGACACGATTCCGTAGAAAATATTTTTTACAGCATTAGAAAGTAATAATTGTACAAATTTAATTGTTTCAACCGTTATATGAGGGGAAAATATTGAAATTTAATTTAGAAATATTGGGCAATATCGAATAAAATATTAAATTTTTACTTTTGTTTGAATTGGACAGGGAACTTGAAACCTTTTCTAATAATTATTAATGTTTTTATGTCATCAAAGCCAATTTTTTACTAATGCAATTCTTTGTATGTCGTTGTGTTAAAAAGCTTATTATGGACGTAGTACTATGGCAGTTGTAGTCTATTTCCAACTGATTTGTTTTCTGTGTGTAGGCGTATTATTTAAAATACACTCTACAATACAGGAACAGGACATATGTACCATATGTGCCATGGGGAGTAAAATTTTTAAGTTTTTTTTTTAAATTTTACCATGAAAAGTTACATTCAGATTGTGATTGTGACAAATACCCAGAAGCATGTTAACAATTGTTCATACTGTGAGCATCATGTTATTCTTTTATGTTTTCAATTTTATGTTACTAATTTGCTATATCTTTTGAAAGATATATTTTATCTTTTTTTCATTTAAAAAACAAAAAAAGAAACAATAATAAAGATTTTATAATAGGTTTGTTTTTTTCGAATTATATATCTATATATAACTACTTGTAAAAAAAAACGACTATCCCTACTTACCTGACTTTTCTTTTTTTTTTTGTAAATTGGGGCCGCCTTTGTACAAATGCTGCTTTCGCGCGGGAACGCGAAATAGAGCAATACTATTATTTTCCCTGTTCTACCTTAACTTACAAAGACATAATTCATTTGTTAGCTTTTGTAGTTTTTAATATTTTATCAAATTAAAAACACAAAAATTTCAAATATTTTTATGACAAATATTTTTTTTTTACATTTAAAAGAGAAAAGCAAAGAATTTCCAAAACTAGACAGCATTTTTATACATTCTTAACTTTTATAACTACTTAGCAAGTCTATATCTACTTAAATTTGTATGGAATATTTATTTAAAATTCGAAAAAAAAACAAACCTAATAACAAACAATTTAAATAAACAAAAAAAAAAAAAAAAAACATTTACAGTAAGAACAACAAAATAATTTAAAAGAATACAGCATTTTGTTTTCCATTTTCCAAAACTTTCTTTCATTACAGTTTAGAATCTTGTTGTCAAACTTTTTTGTTTATTATTTACGGTTTAATTCAAAATTATTATTATTTTTTAAAATTTATAATTATTTTGTTTTCATATTTTTGTCAGGTTACAATTATAAAAAGAATACATTAAAACAAAAATTAACATTTCTACACTCAAATAAAAATGATAGTAGAAAAATTGGAAAAAAACTTCTATATCTCACTTTACAGTTTTTCTAATTTTTAAATAAAAATATGTAAATAAAGGATATATGTTATAACAAATTTTTTTAGCAATTACTCTTTTTCGCAAAGTTCTGAGACAATTTTTTTAAGTGGAAAGTTTTTTTACAGAACTAATAACAAGAAAAGAGCTAAATAACTACACCATTTCCAATTTAATTTCCGAAAGTACCAACTAATTTCAAAAACTATTAATTTTATTTCAGATATTAAAAATTTTACTTCGGAAATTAATATAATAATAACTGAAACTAAATTAATATATGTGAAATTAAATTGATAGAATCTGAAATGAAATTAATAATCTCTGAAATTAACTGATGAATCTAAAAATTAAATTCAAAATTTCTTTGATTGTTATTTTCTAAATCTTAATTGATAATTTCTGCAAAAAATTTATAATTTATGATATTAAATTGGAAATGGTGTAATGGTGTATAAAGAAATAATATATTATATATTTTTTTATAAAATTTATTTTATATTTAAAATGATAAAAAAAATTAAATACATTATATTTACATATACAGGCTGGTTGAAAAGTTCCTGCGCTCACCAAGAGATGGCACTGCTAGCTCCAAACTTTTTTTTTCTTAAGTTGGTATAACTGTCCTGAGAACACATGCAAAGTTGCAAGTCATTCTGTCAATTCTTTCTTTGTTTACAAACCATTTGAAGTTGACGTGTCATTGATTTTTTTAATATGGAAAAAACTGAATATCGTGCAGTCATTAGATTCTTTGTTTTGAAGGGTTTTAAAGTAAAGGATATTTATGAACAATTGTTAGAAGTGTATAAGGAGTCCTCACCTTCAAAACGCACCGTTGAATTTTGGGCTGGTGAATTTAAACGTGGTCGTACCAGCCTTGAAGACGATCTACGCAAAGGACGACCAAAAACTGCAACCACAGCAAAAATCATTGAGCAGGTTAGTGAAGATCCAAGTTTGACTAAGCGTGAAATCGCTAATGCCATAGGCATCTCAGACGAACGAGTACTCCATATTTTACATGAAGAATTACGTATGAAAAAACTGTTTGGAAAGTTAGTGCCGCACACATTAACAATTCAACAAAAACTGGATCCAAAAAAAAATTTCTCAGCGTAATTTGGAGCGTTTAAGCCGAATAAAACCGACTTCTTGCGTCGTTTTATAACTATGGATGAGACTTTGATCTACCACCATGATCCTAAATTGAAACAAGAACGTTTACAGTGGACTGAAGCTGGTTGTTCAGCTCCAAAGCAGGCGAAGTCACAACGATCAGCAAAGAAGGTTATGGCATCAGTTTTTTGGGATGCAAAAGGAATTTTGTTGATTGATTATCTTCAGAAAGGTAAAACAATCAACTCTGAATATTATTGCAGCCTTTTGGATCAGCTGGATGAAAAAATTCGTGAGAAAAGACCTGGTTTCAAAAGTGTTTTGACGATGGCTAAATTCAAAGAATTAAAGTACGAATTGCTTGAACATCCACCGTATTCACCAGATTTGGCTCCCAGTGACTACTATTTCTTCAGAAATCTCAAACAATTCCTTCGTGGAAAGCATTTTTCGTCGAATGAGGAGGCCATAGCAGCCGTAGACGGTTATTTTGCAGAGCTTCCGGAAAACCATTATAAGGATGGGATAAAATTATTGGAAGATCATTGGAACAAGTGTATTGAGCTTCTAGGAGATTATATTGAATAAAAAAATATATTTCGTAACAAAAACAGAATTCTTTTATTTCAAGCGCAGGAACTTTTCAACCAACCTTTATTTTATTAAATTCACAAAAAAAAATAACTAAAATTAATTCATTCAAAATTCGAATTCAAAATGCGATTGAATAAATGCCATTTTAAATTGAGAAATGTACAAGTGCAATAGAATGGAATTTTCTGAATATTAAATGATTGAATTTATTTGTTTTTTTATATTTTTCCAATTTAAAATAGAAAATCCAATTTTTTCGGAATTTTCTCAATATTATTTGGGAAACTCACAAATTTAATTGGAAATTGTTTTTATAATTAAAAAGACATTTCAATTAAAATCATTAAAAACAGAAATATTTATAATCAAAAAACTATTTTTTTTTATTATGTTTCAAATTTTTTCCTATTAATTATACCCTTCACCATAGGTGGAAGGGTATATATAAGTTTGTCATTCCGTTTGTAATTTCTACAATATTGATCTTAGACCCTATAAAGTATATATATTCTGGGTCCATATGAAGAGCGAAGTTGATTTAACGATGTCCGTCTGTCCGTCTGTCCGTCTGTCCGTCTGTCCGTCTGTCCGTCTGTCCGTCTGTGTGTTGAAATGGGTTTTCCGAAGAACCCAGACATGATGAGGACTTGATTCTTTTTTATTTCTGTTACATGTGATCCATTTCTGTTTGCTATTAAAAATCAGACAGATCGGTTAATAAATGGCTGAGATATTAGCAAAAAACCAGGACTACCTCTAATTTTTCCAGTAAAATCCCTTTGTTTAATAAGAGTGTGAAGATAAATACGTAGGTTAAATACGTTTCACAACTATTGTGAATGATATAAATAAAAAATAAATAGTAGTGTCGCCAACTTTTTTTTGCCTAGAAAATGCCAAATTTGACAAGAAAAGCGCTGAAACATATGGAAAAATATAAATTTGAGATTTTACATGACATATTATTTTGGATTAAAATTTTTGGACATTTAAGAAAAAATAAATGGGGATACCGCTTGTTTGTGGAGAGCTATGAGGTAGTAGATTCCAACGATGTATTCATCTCCTTCAGAATACCATGGTGAAGGGTATATAAGATTCGGTATAGCCGAATTTAGCCGCTCTTACTTGTTTTTTATTTGCTTTTAATTTGAATTGATTTTTGATAACATTTTGAAAACAAAAAAATTGAATAACAAAACCAAAAATAGATTTTAACTGCCAAAAATAAGTAGTTAAAACATATTATTAGTAACTCATTATTTTCAGTGGGCAGGGGTAGGTCATTATTGGTAATGCAAAAAGCAATGAGCTTCTATTACTAAATTTTTCCTGGGATATAAAGGGTGTCAAGAAGAACGCAATTTTTAAATCTGGCAACAGTCGAAGTGTCATTGTTTGACATTTGAACAATTGTTATTGTTTGCTAGTAGAAGGTACGAGGTTAGTAAAAATGGAGCGCTACACGAATGAACAACGCATTCTCATTGTAAAATTGTTTTACCAAAATGGTGAAAGTTTTGCGGCTACAGTTCGCAAATTGCGATCAATTTGGGGTCACAATAATGCTCCAAAAGAGTCAACTGTAAAGAGATTAATGGATAAATTTGCCGAAACTGGGTCTGTTAGTGATGTAAAGACAACAACGCGCCATCGACCAGGTCGATCGACCGAAAATGTCACAGCTGTACGTGATGATGTCGCTCAAACTCCATCCACCTCAATTCGACACCGAGCTCAGCAAATTGGTGTCTCCAAATCCACTTTGCAGCGAATTTTGACGAAAGATTTGCATCTTCATGCATACAAAGTTCAATTGACTCAGGAACTGAAGCCAACTGACCATTGACAGCGAAGGGAGAGACAACATGAAAATCCAGATTTTGCCGATAAAATCATCTTCAGTGACGAGGCCCATTTTCCTCTTGATGGCTTCGTCAATAGGCAGAATTGTCGCATTTGGGGTGAGGAAAATCCTCGAGTGATTCACGAGAAGCAAATGCATCCTCAACGTGTCACTGTGTGGTGTGGTTTTAGGGCTGGAGGAATCATTGGACCTTTTTTTATGAAAATGAGGCAGGTCGAGCGCAAACAGTCAATGGTGTTCGGTATCGTGAAATGATAACCAGTTTTTTCTTGCCTAGAATTGAAGAAATGAATGTGGAGGGCATGTGGTTCCAACAAGACGGCGCCACATGTCATACAGCCAGAGAAACAATTCAATTGCTGCATCAGTCATTTCCCGGTCGTGTTATTTCGCGTTTTGGAGATCAGAATTGGCCGCGTAGATCGTGCGATTTAACACCATTAGATCTTTTTCTTTGAGGTTTTTTGAAGTCGATGGTTTACGCGAATAAGCCGACGACGACTCAAGCCTTAAAAGAGGAAATTGGACGCTGCATTAATGAAATACCGCAGCATTCATGCAAAACGGTCATTGAAAATTTCATTAAAAGATCGCGTGCATGCCAGCAAAGCCGCGGCGGCCATCTGCACGATATATTGTTCCATACATAACCTCATTCTGTCTACTTTACGATATAATAAAGTTTCACGATTTTTTTTTAAATATTTGTGTTTTATTTAAAATTTAAAAATTGCGTTCTTCTTGGGAAGAAGAAGTCAAATGATATATAAAATGAATTTAAATTTTAAAAAACTAGTTTACTATTATTTACAAAAAAATTGACTGATTTAAGCAAAATGATTTTTATTATGTAATGTTTACTAATTGTTTCTACTATTCTTACTTTTATAAAAATTACAGACACGGCTTGCTAAAATTATCTAAATGGTCTGCCTAAAATATCAAATTCTCTCACAATTACAGTGTTTTGTGTAAGTTTTATATTTAAGAACTTTTTTTAACCATAAGAATTCCAGAAATATTGAACTGACTTTGTCACGTACGAGTATAATTTCTCAATTGATATTGTTACTTGTTTACAAGCAATATTGCACATATCTTGTCATTTAAAATTTTCCAGTTGGGTGTATAAATTGATATTATTACGTGAGTGTTAATATTACAAACACTTTACATATATCAAATCCCAGTAGTCAACCAACACATATTCTGTGTATTAGCACATACAAATGTATGTAAGTAAGTACTTGTGTTTAGTTACAGAATTTACGGAAATTTATACCCACACATATTTATAGTAGTTTATGTCAACATCAGTGTATAAAAATTCAATAAATGTTTATTTAACTTAAGTAAAGGTGTATGCATTAAAATAAATTTAAAGCGAACGCGGATAAGACGAATTCTTGGTAAATTCACTATGAATTATTTTCTCTTTTTTGGTAAAAATTTCACTACAAATCAAATGACCTCAAAGCGTTATTTAAATTGAGAAACCGCATATATATTTTTTTATTTTATAAAAAGACACAATTTCAATAAACCTAATTTGTTTCTTTATCACTAGAAAAATAATAGTTTTTTATTAATTTGTATAAAAACATATTGTAAGTACTCGTATTAAATTTTAACGTAAAATTCATAATCGTGAAAAATCATATTTTTTAAAATTTTTTCACTTGAAACCCAAACAACTTGCTCTGCTTTAATTTGTGTTTACAATTCGGGTAATCTATTAACCGATTTCTCGATATAATTTAAACTCAAATAACACTGTCCAACAAATTAAGACTTTTTGAATGGAACAGAATAGCGACCCCATAATTCTGAAAGGGTATGTTGAGCAGATCATTTTTGTAACTTATGGTCCAGCACGTCTGAGTTTTTTTTTACAGTGGGTCAAAGTTTTCATATTTTGGTCGAAGGGAGCATTATACTATATGAAAAAAATGCTGTAAGTTAATATCTGAGAGAATTCTTATGGTCAGAGTTGTATTGTGGAATTGTATGAGGATTATTTTTGTGGAAGATCTTAACCCTCTAACTGGTCTCTTTATGGGTCAATTTGACCCTTTTTTCGAGAAAATCAAAAAATATCCTTTAAAAAAAGGACATTTAAGGTTTAAAATATTCTACAAAAATGTTTGCCGGAAAATTTCAGTGGGGGTCACCAAAGACACCAATGTTGTAAATAAAGCTCTTTACGATTAATTGACAAAAATTACACGCCAACTTCTATAAAAAAATTATAATTTTGTTTTAATAGTGGTTTATTATAGCATGTACATATTTATTTTTTTTTGCTTCAAATTTTCGAGTAAAAGGGAATTGGGAAACCTTTTACCGTGTTCATCTGAAACCGCTCCAAGGTTTTCTTTAAAAAAATTGAGATGAGAGTGCAGAAAATGCAGCTTTAGTGACAGCTTAACGCCAATATTGTTAAAACCGATTAGCATGCTTTCAATATTTTCTGCATAGTTTATTGCTTTAGAGTTTCCAAGGAATTCTGATATAACCAGCTGCATAAAGTCAAATGCTGTCTTTTGCATATCCGACAGATGACCATAAAATTCTTCTTCTTGTAATAATTTTCTTATATCGGGTCCAACGAACATTCCTAGAAAAGGTTATTTACATTAAATGAAATAAATTATTTCTTAAAACCGTATTTTACCTTCTTTTAATTTTGCTGCAGATAATCTGGGGAAAATTGTTTGAATGCGTTTAAAAGCATTTCCTTGTGTATTTAAGCCTTTAATAAAATTTTTCACCACGCCCAACTTAATATGCTCCCTTCGACCAAAAAATAAAAACTTTGACCCACTGTAAAAAATACTCAGACGTGCTGGATGATCTACTCAACTTACCCTTTCAGAATTATAGGGTCGCTAATCTGTTCCAAAAATGCTGTTGGATAGTGTAATTATTCATTCCGAATAATCGTTTAAAATAGATTGATTAAGCGGCTAAATTGTTAAAATGCGATTTCCCGTTATTTTTTCTTTAAACTTCCTAATTTTTGATTAAAATAATGACAAGAAAATCTTAGCAAATAAACTAATCTGTAAAATAAAATTGAAAGAGTTCCTTAAGAATTATAAAATTTTTTTAAGCAACTCAATGCAAGTGCTGTTTAAGCTTTAGAAATTAAATTTTAATGTTTTAAAATTTAAATTTTTATTTAAGTTTTGTTTCAATAACTTTCAAAAATTCTTATAAATACAATATAAATTATATATTTAGACCTTTACGGCAAGATGACATTTTTTCATCTGTAGAAATTCTTCCTTTATTTACCTCTCCCATAAAATTATTTCTTTTTAATTAACATATCTGTTGACTTTTGATAAAATCACTTGTTTAAAAACACACATTATACAGAGGAGTTTTAGATAAGAAACAGAATAACGTACCATATTTTTCATACAAAATGGAAAAATAAAACACATCGAGCGTGAGATATAATCTATTTTATATTCACGAAGTTTTTTCATATTCCCTCATTTTTTTTTTCATACTCACAACAGAAAATAAGCAAATTAATTATTTTTAGCTGAGCTGATAAATGTATTTGATCTGTCGAAAGATCTCATCAGAACCCGAAGTTTTAGAAAAGCCAGAACCTCCAAAAAAAAAACCTCTTAAGACATATATTTTGCTCCCTAACAATCAAATCCGTGGCTAGGTATTTTCCTAACAAGCACTATGCCGTTACTTATGTTATAAAATAATAATGGAAAATTGTTATTATTTCGAAAGTATTTTTCTATAAAAAACAGTTTTGTTAAAATTTACATAAAAAATAGATAAAAACTAAAAAAAAATGGAATTTTATAATTTAATTGACTTACATAGGTTTTATTATTAAAATAAATTTCAAAATATTTAAGAAATTAACTACGAGGGTGGATCAATAAGTCCGTGACTTTTCAAACTCACCTCGTAGTTATATGCAATACAACACTGGTCCCATTAAGTACCACCTGTTAATAGACTACTATCAAATTTTGAGCAAGTTCCGTCATTTACTTTGCCTTTAACAGCTGTTAAAAACATACAACCTCGTGAATTTTTTTTTAAATGGAAAAATGTGAATTTTGACTGCTCATTAAACATTATTTTTTGCGAAAAAAAATCGTCAATCAAACCAAGGAAAAGCTTGAAAAGCACCATCGATTTCAGTAGTAAAAAAGTGGTCGCACAAGTACAAATGACGCTGAACGTTCTGGACGGCCAATTGAGGTCAATACACCAGAAACTGTCGAAAAAATCCACGATATGGTGTTGGCCGATCGAAGAGTAAAAGTACGTGAGATTGTTGACGCCATAGGCATTTCATATGGCAGTGTGATTTCGATTTTAAATGATCAGTTGGATTTAAGAAAGCTCTCTGCAAGATGGGTGCCGCGTTTGCTTTAAATTGACCGGTGCACACGTGTGTAGTCTCAATGGCAAAATTCCATGAATTGGGCTACGAATTGGCTCGGTGCAAAGAGATTTAGCTGCAACGATAAAATTATTGATCAAAGAAATGCCTGTCTAATGGACCACGAAAAATCCTATTTTTTGGAAGGAATACAAAAATTGGAGAAACGTTGAACTAAGTGTATTAAGCAAAAAGGAGATTATATTGAAAAATAATTTTTTTTTGCAAAAAAAACTGTGCTTCATTCAAAAAGTGACCTACTTATAGATCCAACCACGTATAAACGGGTTGCTTTGTCAAAAATATTTTCGAATTTGCTTATTTAAATGATTAATTGCAAAATAACATACAAAATCTTTACATCTTACTAAGATCAATATGAGTGTTTTATAAATATTCAAAATTTTGGAAAATTTCCTTAAGTCGATTTAAGTGCTTTGGTCAGAAGTTTACAGATATTTACTACTTGGTTTTTTTTTGCATTGTGATACACTCACAATATATTTTCCGTTTATTTAAACGTAATACGTAGAGTTTGTTTATACCCTCCACCATATATGGTAAGGGTATATATCAGTTTGTCATTCCGTTTGTAATATGTGGAAATATAGGTTTAAGACCCCATAGAGTATATATATTCGTGATCCTTATGCAATTTTAAGTCGATTTAGCGATGTCCGTCTGTCTGTCTGTCCGTCTGTCTGTCTGTCTGTTGAAATGGCGATCACGACGCAAAGACGCAAGCGGGGGTGTCTATTTTTACCCAGATTATTGAACATCCTCCCGAGCAGTTTGGTATTTAAAATGAGCAAAATTGGTTAAGCGGTTCAAAAGTTATGAGTGAAAATCTGAAGGTACTTCTAAATTTTCCATACAAATTTGTACAATTTTTCTGTACCTATTTTTTTTTTCTGTTAAGTAAGTGAAAATGTTATTATTAAGTCTTCTTATGGTTCGATTACATTTATTGTCTTACATAGTATGAGAATAATAACATTCTTAGAGCTATATGTGTGTTACACGTATGTGTGTTACACGTAAAAATCAACAATGTTAAAGTCGCTAACAGAGCAGACCTCTGTAAATAACATTGCTTAAACTAAATAAATAACATAACTAAAACTAACAAAAGTTCGTTACACAAATTGACAAAACATATTAATATTACAGTTCATGCAAAATTTAGTATATACGTATATCATCTTCAGCCCCTATGGTGGAGGGTATTCAAAGATTCGGCACAGCCGAATTTAGCCCTTTTTTACTTGTTTTTAAATGATAATCAATTGAAATTCATATAAATATATTTTTAAACTATTTAAATCAGTCATTCAAAAAACAAACTATAAAAATTTACAGACATTCAGTAGGAATTAATATTTTCTGTTAAATGTAAAATTTTATGTTTTCTCTTTCTAAAAATATTAATTCATATAATTACAAAATTATTTCAATAAAAATTACAAGAAATTATTCAATTTAAGATACACACAGAAAATAAAAAAATATATTTTACATCTATGTATGTGTTAAAAAAATTAAATTTGGAAAACCAACCACAAAAATCATTTTTTCTACATTTTGTCA
Organism: Eustalomyia histrio; assembly: GCA_949748255.1. NCBI lineage: Eukaryota > Metazoa > Arthropoda > Insecta > Diptera > Anthomyiidae > Eustalomyia > Eustalomyia histrio. Next base: position 46,014,409 of record OX456525.1, on the reverse strand, counting down.
GTTAAGAATTGATGGTTATTTTAAACGAGTTTCCATTGCTTTTACTGCTTTTGTCGATTATTAAACAATGATTGAAAATAAACTACAAAATGGGTTGAATATAATGAAAAATCAGTAATCCAATTTAAAAAAATTTTCTTTTTTCTCTTCAATGACAAACCCAAAAAAAAATAAAACCTACTTAATCGGCAAAATGTTGAGCTTCTGTTTAATTGATCCAAAATCCGATTAACATTTTTTTTTACTTTTTGACTGTTGCCCTAATCGGTAAATCGGCTGGTTCGACTAATTGTAAACACTAGCTTTTATACGAAAATATAGCTAACTGTTTGTGACAGTCGAAGAAACAAAAGGTTATATAATATTCCATTTTCAATACAAACTTCTCAAAAATATGGAATTATTTTTATTTTAACAAAATTTGATCTGATTAATCAAAATTTGCTTTCCTTAATGTATCGAAAATAAATTATATAAGTTATCCAATTAAGAAATTTTCAATATTTTTTAAATTATTCAAAGAAACTTTAAATATAAAATATAAATTTACACCAGTTAATACGAACCTCGCTAACAAACTAATTTTTCTTGTCTCTCAGAGTTCATATTAACAGGGTTTAACTGTACTTTCACAAACTGCCGCTGTAGTTTAAAAAAAGAAACTTATATAGAGAGAAAATATGTGGTAAAATAAAATGATGATATTTTTAGTTCACTGCATCTGTTGCATTCGTATCAGCTTAATAATATAAATACAACCTTTTAATTGGGCCAATGTTGTAGATTATTTTTATATTAAGCTTTGCATGTGGGTGGCACTAATAAGTGTGTGTTAGTGATATGTTTGTTATTCTTATTGAATTAGTTGTTTTTCTTTAAACAAGGTTAGTTTTCACAAATTGAAAACATTTTCCTTTTGATTTTTTAGGAAATTAGTATATTGATCTGAGTAAGGTAGATTTGCTGTATAATTAAAAATAGTAATGACTATATAAGTAAAGTTTTTGTAAGTTAAAATTATTTTAAAGGCTATATTTTCACATGTAAGGTTTTTAAAAAAAATTTAAGACTCTGATTTAAGAATAAAGATTAAGAAAAAGTTTTCCTATAGGAATATCCTTTTCCAAAGGCTTTTCGTTTTTTTTATGAAAAATTCTTCCTACTAATTAATGTATTGCTTTCTTTGGGAAGGAAATAGTGGATAGATGAAATGAGGTGAAAGATAAAGGGCTTCAAATGTGTTGACGTCAATGGGTATCGAAACCGCAAACTTTTGTGTAACAGTCCATATATAAAATTGTTCCCATGTAAACACTCTTTGATTTGCATAAAAAAAAATCGTAATTGTTTCGTGGGTGTAACTACAATTAAAATTACTGACGTGAGTCGTTATTAAGCGTGGGTATAAATAATTTGTTCGAACGTGAATTGTTCGTGATTACAATTTTCAGTTTGTGAGAAAGCGTGAATCAAAATTCACTCACTTGCTCATCTCTAGTTTACATTTATAGCCTAATAGTAATATATATGTACACTTAAAATAGTTCAAAATTGAAAAAAACAGAAAATGCCATTTACATGAAATGATATTTCATTTAAAACCCAGTCTACTTACTTTTCATATAAATAAAATGGCTTTTGTTATTTATTTTTAAATGTTTCAACAACTGACAACTGAATCAGTCAAAATAAATGTTAAAATTTTACCTATCTATTCCGTAAAAAATAACTGATTTATTTATATATTTGAAACTGTTTCCATTTTTGTATTTTTGTTTGTTCTTTAATCTACAAAATACGCAATATGTGTATCTATAGAAAAATTTTGTGTGTATGTGTATGTGGGTGTTTACGTATATGTGTGCTTATGAAATTCTTCTAAGTTGAATTGAAATAATTTAGTACATAAGCAAACAGTTTAAATAAAAAAACATATGAGTCAAAGCACATGAACTTAATCATCATTCGGATCGACCATATCTGATTTTAATAAAAATTTCCTATCGGTTCCCGAAATATGACGTCATGAAAATGACTAAAGTATCATCAGAAAAGGGAGTATATATTTAAAACTATACGAGATAAAATATGTGTTAGTCTTATTTTATTTTAGGTGAGAAAGAGTTTTTTTAAGATGATATGCATTTCAATTTTTTCACTGGAAGGGTAAAATTTAATTTTTTGGGGTCTAGGGTTTAAATACATATTTTGAAATCCTGACCCAAAAAAATTACCTTTAAAGCTTCCAGTGAAAAAATCCATATGCATATCGTTTTGAAGTTCTCTTTCTCACCTAAAAAATTAAGCCAAGACGAATTTTTATCTTTTACGGTTTTAAAGTTATAGTAGATGGGGTAACGATACTTTAGAAAATTAATTTTTAAGTTTTTTTTCAATTTTCATGACGTCATATTTCGGAAGCCTGAAGGGCTTATGATCTAAAAATTATGTTTCTGTACGTTATTGTCAAGCAAAGGTTGGTTAAATTTTAAGGGCTGATGTTGAATGTGAACCACAGCCGATTTTGTAACGATACTATAGAAAATTAATTTTAACATTTTTTTTTTCCAATTTTCATGACGTCATATTTCGGAAGCCTGAAGAGCTCATGATCTAAAAATTATTGTTCTTTGACTTATTGTCAAGTATTTATAATAGTTATGGTGAATTTTATTTAAATCGGAGATGGTAAATCCGAAAATATCCTTTTTCTGATTAAGTTGACATGGCTTGACTTATATTGGATTTTTTTGAATATTTTTTGAAACAGAAAACAAACAAAATTTGTATTAACTGCAACGGAAGCAAATAAACCACAAATTTCTGTTTTGTGGGTAAATTAAAAAAAAAACGGTAAATGATTGTAAATTATTTCGAACAAATGTATTAAAGTCTTAAAATACTAATTTTTTTAAAAAATTAATGTTTGTTCCTTTATTTTTAAATAGAACGAAAAACTTTTTTTATTAAACTACAAGTAGTAAACTACATAATATTCTGAGTGTATAAACATATATGTACATATCAACTGCATATGAGTTTATTTTAACATATTTCCACAGTACGTATGAGTATTAAATTTCACACTTGTATTTAAATATCACTCATACGCCATTGAACTAATTTTCAATCCCAATATTGCCTACGGGAATAATAAGCATATTTAACATATAATTGCACACAAATAGAACATTATATCGTTGTGATTTAAAAACTGTATCGCAACCTGTATTCCAAGCTATAATTTTAGTTGAAAAATGTATAAAAATTATTGGTTAAGGGTTGACAAATTTTCATATGAAAAAAATAAATTATTGTTATTTTATTTTTGATATTTTTAAAATACTGAAAATTTTTCATAATATTTCTATTGAAGAAACATTTTGTGTTTTTTTTTTGGCAATTATGTATTATCATAATGAAATATTTTGCAATAAAAACACTTTGCTAATAGTAAGGAAATCACAGTAATGCACTGTAATTTGGAATAAAACGAGTAATGAGCAGAACTGAAACATTAGAAATGGGAAAGATAATAGAAAGAGAATTAGTGGAATTGAAACCCTTGATGAGGGGAACAAAAAAAAAAATGGAACTAGAAACGAGTGAAATTAAAACGATAGGCAAGGGGAACAAATTTTTAGTTTAACGGGGACTAAATAGGATTATAACACTAAACCGAGGTAACGTATTGGAATGCAGCACAAACTGCAGAAGCTAGAAATTTGATTTTAAGAAGTTTTCCAGGGAGGGGCAATCCCCTTTGGCTGGATATCTGAAGCTTAAAATATGTGTTCTTCAGAGAGCTAAATCATTAAAGATATATTTCTAATACAAAAGTGGGGTTTAAAAAGAAAAAAATGCTTTTTAAATGCATCCATCTCAAACCGTTTGAGCTAGGACTTTTGAATTTTCAGTCTGATATTTTGGTGTAGGTATTCAGTAAGACTGGTGCCAAACCCTCTCTGATAAGGTACTTTATTTGATATTAATAATAGGCATATATTGAGAAAAAGTGCTGGTGCTGGGTCCTACCTCCAGCATCCTGCTCCAAAACCTTGGTTTAGAAATCTGACATATATTTAGATTGGAATATGAACTTATTAACTAAAGAGAAACTGCCTATCCCAAAATCCCGTGAGTTTTTTTTTAATAAAAATGAGATTCGAATCCGGGACTTTTAAGCTGAAATCCCGGAACTTCATTTAGTTTAATTTCTTCGACCTGTTTAATATTAGTTCTGGGTAATAAATATTCAAGCCCAAGGTCAATTTTATAAAAGAAAATATTTATTTTTAATCGCTATCTCATTAAAATAGCGAAATATTTGGAAATATTTGGGCTTGAATATTTATTACCCAGAACTAATATTAAACAGGTCGAAGAAATTAAACTGAATAAAATTCCTGAATTTTAGCTTAAAAGTCTCGAATTCGAATATCATTTTTAATAAAAAAAATCGCTATCCCAATGAGTAGTGAAATAGTAGGATTAAAAACAAATATTTGTTTTATAAAATTGACTTGAATATTTATTTCCCAGAACTAATCCTGGAATTTTTTAATTTCCTACATTCTAAATTAATGATTTTTGTTCGACTTGATATCATATTTTCTAAAAATAAAGAAATATGTAGTGTTTCCAATCCGTTTAATCGATTAATAATTTAAAACTCAAATAATTATTTGACCCGAATAATCGATTAATATAGGTCGATTAACCAGTTAAATTTTTAAAATGAATTTTTGTGTTATATTCTAAAATGGAAAGCAAATCGTGGAAGAAAATATTAACAAAAATACAATCAAATTCTTTTCAAATCGTCTGAATCAAAGCAAATGTTATATAGGCTTTAGGAAATATGATAGATAATTTTTATTTTTATTTTTGTTTTAATTTCTTTAAAAACTAAATTTTAAATAATATAAAATTATATATTCATGTTCAAAAAATTTAAATATAGAGCTTTCAACCTCTATTTACATGTATTTCTAGCTGACAAAAGATCTCATCAGAACGCAAAGTTTTAGAAAAGCCATAGGCTCTAAGCAAAGCTTTAACAAAAAACCTATTAAAATATATATTTTCCTTCTATATTCCTAACAAGCACTATGTCGTTACATATGTTATAACATACTATTATAAAATTGCTTTAAATTCGAAAACTGTATTTTCTAGAAAACAGTTTCATTTAAAATTCTATGAACAAATTTATAAAAACTAAAAAAATAACACGGAATTTTGATGAAGTAGAAACTTCAGTATAATTAAGTTGTTTAATAAAAAATATTTAAAAATTCGCTTATTTGAATTCTTAATTGCACAAACACAGAAAAATCGGTGAGGAGTTGTCAGGAATTTATGTGATTTTTATATCTTTTCTATTAGATAACCTCTTTAACTCTCAAGCTTAAACCAGGTAGTGAAAGAGTCATGGAGCAGTGACAGTTCTATCAAACTTTGTTTGTGAATTTCGCAAAAACTATTCAAGAACTAAGAATTTGTTATTCAATTTTTTTGAAGGCGGCTCTTTAGAATTTAGTAATTTTTTTATTCTGGACAGTGTAATATAAAGAAAATAAAAACCAACTTTATCGACATAATGTGCTAGATAGTGGCGTTTTTAAGAGTTTACTTCCACAGAACACCTTTGACATTTTCTTTTTAAAGAGTCGTCAGATTCCTCTGAAAAAACAAAGGCTCAGGATGCTTTAAGTTGTCCTAAACAAACAGTTTAGAAACTAATGCAATAGAGATAACTTGATATTTCAGCAGAAAGCAGATCTTTGTGAACTTATTGATGAAAGAAATACATTTATTTTGCATTTAGCAGACTAATCACCAATTTGTCCAATTAATCGACCAGAATAACCGATTCATCACTTTTCTTAATTTTTCGAAAACCAATTAACCGGCAAGGTCGAATAATTGGAAACACTAGAAATATGATTAATTTTATAAATAATTTTGTAGGGAATGAAAGTTAATTTATAAATAGTACTACAGTTACAGGAACTGGCTGCAGAGGCCTTCGTCCTTTAATATTTGCATTGGAAAAATTCATATTTTAATATTGATATTTATGATCAAAAGGAAGGAGTTTATGAATGTAATACATAGACTAAAAGGGAGTATTAATTAACAAAATTTAATGAAATGAAGCAAAGGCATACCGCTTGTGGTCCTTGGAGAGACGCAAAATTATAGTAAGTCGTGACGTCAAATTTACAGAAAAGTTTTATGGGGACAAAGGCGCTTATAATTTCGATTTCAACTTCGTCGATTCCAATAAAGAAGAAGAACCTTTCTTAATTGACCAAGAATTGTCCACCGACCACAAAGTTGAAAAAGCTGATGGCCAAAATAAAACTATAGATGAGCAACATGATGAAGCTACAAATGCGCAACGAGCCGAGCCCTTAGCAGAACAACAAGAAGAAAACTCATCGGAAGAAGAGGAAGAAACCCCAAAAAACAAAGGCGGACGGCCAAGAATTTTAAGATCCGAGGGTGACCAAAGAAAATACCACCAAATGTCAATGCACAAGAAGTGCTCGAAGAAGAATTCGAAGATTGTGAATTTGTCAATTTTACCATCACCAACGATCCAGCTACATACGAAGAGGCAATGCGTACAACAGAAAGCAAGAATTGGCAGTTGGCTATTGAGGACGAATTCATAGCTCAGATTCTGAACGATACTTGGAAAGTTGTTGAAAGGCCAACAAACAGAAAGGTAATTGGCAACAGATTTGTATTTCGAACTAAAGATGGAAATAAAAAGAAGGTACGACTCGTAGCTAAAGGATGCTCCCAACGTCCAGGGGAGGATTTTACAAATACTTATTCGCCGGTTGTAAGATCATCCACAATACGTTTATTATCAGCCTTAACGGTAGAAAGAGAGCTAGAGCTCCATCAAATGGATTTTGTCACCGCCTATTTAAATGGAGACTTAGACGAAAAAGTTTTTATGGAAATCCCAGAGTGTATGGAAGAAATCCTCGAAAAAATAACAAGTGGTCAAGCAGTGGGTACCAGTGGCGAAAAGGGCATAAAGGCTAAAGAGAAAGCAAAAATATGGTTACGCAATATGGAAAGCATTTCGAACCCAGTTTGTAGACTAGATAAGGCATTATATGGTTTACGTCAATCAGGTTTGCAATGGTATCAAAAATTAGTTCAAAAACTAAATCAACTGAATTTTAAAGCTTCACAACAAGATGCTTGTTTGTTCATCAGCAACACAGACGATAAAATAATGCTACTTACGGTATACGTAGATGAAGTCATCTACGTTGCTTACAACAATTGATTCAAGCTGGTTACAACATATTAAGAAATCTCTGGCTGAATCTTTTGAAATGAAAGATCTCGGAAAAGTCAACAAATGTTTGGGGATTAAGTTTAAACACGATCAAAAGAAAAATACAATTTTTCTTACTCAACAAGAATATACTGAATCGATTTTGGAGCGATTTGGCATGGAGGATTCAAAACCAGTCAAGACCCCTTTGGAACAAAACTGTAAATTGAAAAAACCCACAATAACAGATGTTAATTCTATGCTTAAATACCCCTATCAAAGTTTAATTGGAGCGCTTATGTACTTAGCCGTGACTACCCGCCCGGACATATCATATACGGTAAATTTTTTAAGTCAATTTAATTCTAATTACAGCTCTGAACACTGGCAAGCAGCTAAAAGGGTTTTACGCTACTTGAGAGGCACGAGTGATTATGGCATTAAATTTGAGAAAAACGGAGTCGACCTCTATGGTGTAGCATATGCCGACTGGGGGTCCAACTTAACAGATAGAAGGTCGTACTCTGGTCATGCGTACATAATGTGCAATGGTGCAATTAGCTGGGAAGCACGAAAGCAGCGAACTGTGGCGCTATCTAGTACTGAGTCTGAACTTCTAGCTATCACAGAGGCCACAAAGGAAGCCATATATCTAACTCGAATCATGGAAGAAATTGGAATTGTGATGAATGAAATAAAAGTCTACAACGACAGTCAAAGTGCCATAGACGTTCGTCACCGATTTCTACAACAACAAATGCAGCTTGGCAAAATTAATCTGCTTTTTAAGCCAACTGATGATATGGCAGCTGACGTTCTAACAAAAGGTTTAGGTGTTAGCAAACATAATAAACACATCCTGGAATTAGGAGTCACCAAAGATGAACTTATATAAGGCTCACTTCTTCGAGGGGAGGTGTTGAAATATTCGAAGTAGATTCGCATTTTCTTTAACGTATTTTATACTAATTAAATACAACTAATAATTTTTGTATTATCTTTAAATGACATACATCACATGCTTTGTATTATTACTAACCAAAAAGAAATGTAAAATGCAATTCATACTAAAAATCAAAATGTCACTCTTCTTGTAACTTTCGATTAATAAAGACCTGAATTATATTTTTTGAACTTTATATAACCAACATATACATTTTTTAGTATTTTAGGAGTTAAGAATTAAATTTAAAAAAATCGATTGCATTGAAAACGTTTTTCTGATTTTTGCTACAAAACCATTTACAGTATCCATGTCCCTTTGGATTTTATTATTGATGATGATCTACTTACATATATTGGGAGTTGAAACAAATTAAAAACTCAGAAGCAACACTCAATCTCCCGATCCATCTCGGGATTCTTTTTTTTAATTTTTAAGTCTCGAATACCGAGTTGTTTAAAAGTCCCGGGATTCTTTTTTAAATTTTTATGTTTCGAATGCCGAGTTGTTTAAAATTAGCCTGCCTTATTCCCAAAATTTAATACTATCGGTAACAAAGTTTACCGCTTTTCAAAATTATCCTCAAAACTCTTTGAATTTAACTGCGAGTTTGGAGCATGTCGAAAAGTTTCAAACTAACTTAAAAATTGTTAAAATTTATTATTGAAGTCACCCAATGTGGAGACGAAATATTGAAAGGAAATAATAAATAATTATTATTACTTTTTTGTAAAAAGATCTTGAACTCGATTTGAAGGAATAATATAATATAATATTGAAGATCGAATAAAGGAAGATAAATATTTATTAATTCCATTAGCAATATTTTATTTGGTTTACAAAAAAACTCTCTTAAGCTCTATTGTTCTTTGATGTTATATAAAAGTTTAACAAATTTTTATAATATATATTTTTGTTGCTAACATAGTTATAGAAAAAAGAACAATTGATTTTTTTTTTTCATAACAATTTTGTATTATTTCCCTTAAAGCATTGTTTATGTTAGTAAGAAAACAAATTCAAATGAAACTACATACATTTTTCTATATCAATTTTAAAAATACTATGGAGAGTTTGTTAAGTAGGTAGTCATATTGATGCGCAAAGGTTTGGTTATAAAAACTTAAAAAAAAAAAATAACAAAAAAATTCTTTGGAAATATAAATCGATTTAGCTTTAAATTGTTTCCCAAATGTAAAACAAAATACTTGAAGGATGTTGTTAATAAACATACATACATATGTGTTTGTTGATGGTTATACCTTGGGGCTAATAATTTTTTACAACTTGAATTCAGTATACCAAAATTCTTCTATATGAAGAGGACATTTTATTCTTAAATTATGAATTATCAATTTATGAGCATCGTCTTACACGTTATTCTTTAATATGTTACAAATGTATGTACATAATAATATAAAATTAAACATATTTATTTTACATTACTTTTTCACTTACCTCCCTTCATCTTCTGTACTACTATCACGTGTTTGTGAATTTTGCCGGCTACGTCCCAAACGTATAATATTACGTACAGCTCTCATTGTCATACGTTTTTCTTTTACTGGTGGTGTTGGACTGCCTAATGGGGTGGCAGCATCACTTGATGCTGCCCCACCCACCACATTGCCTATTGTAATTCTTGATGGTGATTTACCATATTTATCAAATTTCGCATCAGTACGTTGACGATTAATAGCTGATGTTGTTGCTGTATTCGATGATGTTGCAGCCGACATTACGCGTCTTAGGAGATGTTTTTTCTTTGATGTAACATATGATTCACTACCACTAGAGGCAGCACCACTGCCACTGGCAATATTTCCACTCGATTCTATAAAGATTAACAATTTTTTAGTATTTTTCAATATTGCTGATCAAAAACATGCATGTTTAAGATGAAAATATTTTTTATGTTTTATAAAATTATTAAAAAAATCACCGATTTTTATGATAATCTTAAGGTTGGTATGATTAGAATTTTTAACATTACTAAGGATTATTAAGTATTTTGATCTCGTGTCTTAAGTTTTAAAACAACAAGAAAATCCTATTGCTCAATACTTTGGATAAACTGAAGAATTTCCTTTCACTGGGAAATACTTTAAGAAATGCTTACAATTATTTTGTTGACCTCGTAATTATCTTAAAATATTTGCTTTTTTTATACTGATAATTACTAGATTTTCTATTAAATGATGTTCATAAAAAATATTTCAATAGAAATATTTATGTATAAAATTGAGTCAAATATTTAAAAAAAGAAACTTAATTTTTTTTTTGCCATACTCAAATTTTTACATTTTAATTTTTCTCTTGTTAATGTCAAAAATGTCAAACTTTGGCCCAGAATTTAATTAAATTGACTAACTAAACAATTTTATGGAATAGAATTTATCAAAAGACGCCTACTTTAGTTTCCCGTATAAGCATTATTTACTTAAGCGGCCAAAGTTTGAAGTTTTTGTTAAACTTTTATTTCTGTTACACATTAAAAAAATCTGAAATAAAAAACCTTTTGGGGATAACAATGTTAAAATGAGATTTTTTTTAATACAAAAATAGTTTTTAAGGGAAATATAAAATATTATTAAACTCTAGGGGTCTGTTAAAATTTAATACAATATTTTTTTTGTTGTTTCTATAACTATTTTTTTAAAATGAAAATACCACGGCCCAGCAAAAATGAAGCTGCCAAAGAAGCAATAAAAGCATCACTACTATGGCAAAGGCATCACTTATTTTCTGATGGTTTCATCGATGAATTTAACATTAGCGTGTCATTCAAATATAGCTACTAGCATTACTCATACTTTACTCTAAGGAAGCAATGATGATACAATGATTAGGTATTCTGCATGCATGAGTGGAAAATGTTCATATACTTTGCAGTATTTAAGCTTCGATGAAAATTTAATTCATAAGAATGCAGAAAAATAAATTTAAAGAAACGAAATTTATGCATTGATATACAAATACTCTTTATTAAAACAAATAAATAATTCTGCATAAGTGAAAAAGCATTTTTGAAACATTTTTCAAAAATTCTAATGAATTTTTAGACAAATTTTAAAATATTTTTGTATAATTTAAAAACTGGTTGTACAATTTGGAAACATTTTTAGACAATTTTAAAATATTTTTGAATAATTTAAATAATTATTGCACAATTTTAAAACCTTTCTGGACAATTTAAAATAATTTTTACACAATTTTAAAATTGTTTTGGTAAATTCTGAATTAAAACTGGAAATGATGTAGTGTTAAATTAAATACATAATGCAAAAATGCACATATTGCGTCGTCATAAATATTGCAGACTGAAAAAATGCAAATGATAGGCCAGCTATTTTCAATTAAAGCTCAAAAAAAGTCAGTTTTTCTTGATTTTTCAAAATTTTTATAAAAATTGTAAAACCCCATCTAAAAATCGAAATATATATGAGCATACATGATCATACATGGGCCTGTATATGATCATACATGGGCATACATGGTCATATACGTCCATACATTGTTCAATATATGACCATACATGATCTCATATATGATCATATATCTTTGGATCCGAAATTTGAGGGTATATGGACGTATATGATCATATACGAGCATACATGAATAATATGTGAGCATGTATGATAATATATGCACATATATCACCATATACCCTCAAATTTCGGATCCGAAGATATATGATCATATATGAGATCATGTATGGACGTATATGACCATGCATGCCCATGTATGATCATATACAAGCCCATGAATGATCATGTATGCTCATATATATTTCGATTTTTAGATGGGACTGCATAAATTTTAACCGTCATGAAATTTTAAAGTAAAATATAAAAAGTGATTTAATAAAAAAATTAAAAAAGTTCATCAGAACTATTTTATCAATTTTATTAAATATACGATATACCATAACTTATGCTTTAGAAGTAATGAAGAGTGATATTTTAAGATATACATCGGGTTGATATTCAGATCACTGCATTTCAAATATGAACACATGAATTTTTTAGAAGTGCCTTAGAATAACACCAAAAAATCATAAAAGAATGCCAACTGAAGCATAGGAAGCAATAAAAGTAGTTATAGTCACAGAATGACTACCTTTTTTTTTGCTGGAGGACTGTTCACAACAAAATATTTGTATTTCAATACAACACATAATATAAAATTCCGGCTGTGAATTGCCCAAATATTATATTCACTTTAATTTATAAGCTAACTTTAGAGGTGTCTTTGCATATTCACCTTAAACTTTTTAACTTGTAAATCGATATAGCTTATTTGCAATATTTGTACTTCTCCGCATAATTGTAAATATTTTTGATAAAAACAGGTTTTTCTACATTGGTAACATAATGTCGGTTATAAAAACACTTACAATTCATTCAAAAAATTCAGTCCAATGCTTTGCTATCGGTTGCTTTAAATATCAAAATATCTGAGAAAAAATTCAATTATTTAAGCTAAAGTTTTTGCGCCTTTATAATTTTTTTCTTAACTTTAAGGGCTTGCACTGGAACATGTAAGGGACACTTTTTTGCTCTTAAGAACTACTTATACCACATTATTATTAAAAATTCATAAAGTATATCTTCAGTGCATTAGCGTGTATACCTTCAGCAACACATATTATAATTTTCTAGTTTTAGCCAAAGGAATTTGTGCTTGCTGTGAAAAGCTTTTCTTATTTTGTTTCTGTCTGTAAAAATTTTTAAAATTTCAAAGGATGTCTAAAGGAGAAAATTACATCTAATTTAATCTACATCCCATTATTAACCTCCTTTTTACCACATTTCAATTGGATATTCTAAAAGTGTATATGTTCAATGAATTATATTAAAGCCTACATCTTTACGTTCTTTGATTTCTTGCTGTAGGTTGCTAATGGGCAACTCTTACCCCTTTTTACATTTTCACGGAAGATGTTTACGCGGGGCTGACACCTTACATTCTAAATTTCAATATCTCAACATAAGCAAATTAGGCGACATTTTTTAAATTCCATAAATAATCTCTGCAGTACATTATGCTCATAAGTACAACAGGAAATTCACTTGGGGCTTTGAAAAAATTTTAAAAAAATAAAGCTCCTTTTCCAACGATATCGCATTTGCTTAAAATAAAATTTAAAAAAAACAAAAAGGTAAATTTTTCACTCTCTTTTTGATCACTGATAATTTCAGTGTCGTAAAAGTCGATATTAAAGATTTTGTTTATCACATGTACTTTTCTTATTAGAGTCTGATGGATTATTCTACAAAAAGTCTGCATTTTTAAACTTTATTTATCACACTTTTTGAATATTATTTTATTTAATGCAATACGATTTGGCTTTGATGATGTTGTTTTTATTTAAATTTTCCACAATTATCTTTTGATTGTGGCATAAGCTAACAAAAGTTTCTTGTTTAATACAATATTAAACACATTGAAGTGTCTTTAAAATAAATTTAAACAGGAAGTTTACAAACATTTGAAACGTATTTACATTTGGAATTATGTATAAAAGAATTATTTATTCATTGTACTTAAATATAGTTGAAAAATATCACAAGAGAATTTTAAAATATATTTTGGGGTGCTAAATATGAAAATTAAAAAAAAAAAAAATAACGCTTTGTATGAGTAGTACACAGTCAATCAAGCTTTTTT